>JALMGJ010000001.1:94895000-94932500 GCA_023362775.1 Charina bottae | reverse complement strand
GCACAAATGTGCGGGGGGAACCTTTAACCTTTACAACAAAAATACCAGTAGGTGGTACTCAGAACCTCACAGTTTCTACACCAATGCACACAGTATGGGAGATAAATAGGGAGAACTAGAATTCCTAATTCAGAAAGACAAATATTATGTGATAGGCATCAACGAAACTTGGTGGAACAACACTCGTGAATGGAACACAGAAATGCAATGCTACAAGTTTTTGAAAAGGAGCAGATGGAAGAAAGAGGGGTGGGGGTATTTCACTATGCAAGAAGAAAGAAAATTTGCACTAAAAAATTCATGAATCTGAGCATTGAAATCCTATTGAAAGTGTTTGGATGTAATGGTATGTGGGAATGACCTTGGGAGATGTGGGGAGGAGATGTTGCCTAGGGAACGATCTGTCTGGTCTACCTGGGAAGGCTGACATTGGGTAAGATTAAAAGGAGAAATAAATAAAATGATACTGTTGTGGAAGTTTCATATGGGCCACTTGGGCAGGCAGAAGATATAGATGAGGACTTTCTGCATCAGATAACTAATGTTTTAGAGATGCCTGCAATAGCAATAATAGGAGATTTCAATTATCATGACATCTTGACATCCACCCAAAAGCTCATCACTGCTTTATTGCTGCCAGCCTTGAAAGCCTACACCAGTATAACTTGACATCTGCTAACTCTGCTAAGAGTGAGAGGTCCAACAACAAATTCTTGTCTTCTCTTGCTGATAACTTCATTTCTCAGAAAGTTGAAGACAGAACAAGGGGGTATAGGTCAGATCCAATGGTTCCAAATCCTTGAGCAGAACAGTGACCAGGAAGAATGGGAAATTCTGTGAAATGAAATATTGAAAGTGTAGTTACAAACAATCCCCACAAGAAGAAAATATTAAGAGAAATCTAAAGTGGCCAGTGTGGATACACGCAGAGCTCTCTAAAATGCTGCAGATAAAAAGGGACATGTATAAGAAATGAATGAATGAATGAATGAATGAATGAATGAATGAATGAAAGAAAGAAAGAAAGAAAACATAACCAATGAATAAGGGACGTGGTGGCTCAGCAGGTAAGACGCCAGGCTTGTCGATCAGAAGATCGCAAGTTCGGAGGTTCGAATCCCTAGCCCCGTGTGACGGAGTGAGCTCCCGCACTCGCCCCAGCTCTTGCCAACCTAGCAATTCGAAAGCATGCAAATGCAAGTAGATGAATAGGTACCACTTCGGTGGGTAGGTAACAGCGTTCCGTGTGCGTCATGCCGGCCACATGACCGTGGAAGCGTCTTTGGACAACGCTGGCTCTTTGGCTAACAAACGGAGATGAGCACTATATAAGGAAAGCTAAAGGTCAGAATGTACTGAGGCTTGTGAGAGATACCAAAAATAACAAAAATAATTTTTGGGGGAAATATGTTAGAAATAAAAGCCAAGCCAAAGAGAGCTAAGTACATTGTATGTATGTATGTATGTATGTATGTATGTATGTATGTATTATTTGGATTTATCCCCGCCCATCTCCACCATGGTAGACTCTGGGCGGTTATTGTTTTGTAAGGAGAAAATGGTGAAGCAGAAATTGGTGATGGTGAGAAGGCAAAACTTCTTAACTTCTATTTTCACCAGTCTTCTTCCAGAAGGGAAATGGAGCCCATAGGGGGCCCACTGAGGGAAGGAGGAAACAGACAAGGAGAGGATAATGGAGACTTAGCAAATTTAAATGAATTCAAGTTTCCATTGAAGGAATTGGCAGAGGTGATCACAGAAGCACTATCAGTAAACTTTCAGAACTTTTGAAGGACTAATGAGGTCCCCGAAGACTGGAAGACAGCAAATGTCACCACCAACTTCAGAAGAGAGGAAGGACTAAGGCAACTATAGACCTATCAACTTGATGTCTATATTGGGCAAGGTCTTGGAACTGATTAAAAAAGCAGAATGGGTAGGCATGCTACAATTAACAGAAGCCAGCATGAGGTGTTTTTTTTTTAGAATTTTTATCCCGCCTTTGTTATTTTTATAAATAACTCAAGGCGGGGAACATACCTAACTATTCCTTCCTCCCAGGCCCACAACTAGGGTCTGTGTCAACTGGGGCAAACATGGATTCCACGCCCCCCCATGGATTCCGCGCGCCCCCAAAATGAGAAGTTCTGCCACACACCCCTACTCGCACTACGGCGTGTGTACAAACCTGTGTAACATTTTCCCAAGCACACGAGAGAGAAGAGCGAGTGAGCATTTTCCCAAGCGCACGAGAGAGAAGAGCGAGTGAGCCCATGCCCTCCCATTCTGGTGAGCGCTAGTTTGTCAGAGGAGTCGGGCACACAAAAGCCGCTCCTGCTTTAGACCTGCTTGAGCGGTGGGCTCCACCCACAAGGAACCTACGCAAGCGTGAGATTAAGTCCCGATTCGCACCGCAGGCCTAACACAAAGGACTTTTGGTGCCCCCCCTGCGCGGCGCCCGGGGCACATGCCCGCTTGCCCCCCCAGTTGCGGCCCTGCTTCCTCCTCCTATTTTCCCAACAACAACTCTGTGAGGTGAGTTGGGCTGAGAGAGAGTGACTGGCCCAAAGTCACCCAGCCAGCTTTCATACCTAAGGTGGGACTAGAACTCTCAGTCTCCTGGATTCTAGCCTGGAGCCTTAACCACTAGACCAAACTGGCTCTCAAATAAGTTGTGCCAAACTAACTTTATCTCCTTATTTGACAGGGTTAATAAAGTAGATCAGGGGAAACCTTTGAGCTCATACCCATGCTCAGTCAGATTCACTTTTTGTCTTCCTAATGGTGCTGTAGGTATCTCTTCTGCCACTTCATCTTCTGGAGGTCTCCAACAAACCAATTAACCATCCAGAATTGACCTTTTATCAAGCACCCAGGTCACCTCCTGTTGCCAACCAGGTGCTCAACAGAACTGCCCAGAAGTTTACTGGGAAACTCCCCAAGCACTCACTGGAAACTCTCCAGGTCCATAAGACCCCTGGGGAGGACCATCTTAATTGGCCTGTTTGCTTTACAGAGGTCCTGGGTGCCCATCAATCTCAAGTGAACCAAGAAATGATGTGAATGTGGCAACAGGCAGGTGGAAATGCCCTCTACATCCAGATCACTATACATCTGCTCTGAGACAAAAGCAAGGTCCAACATGTGGCTCTCTAAAACTGTTGGGCCTGAGATTAGTTGGTACAAGCACATGGTCACCATGGAGGGCATGAACTCCTTTGCCCACACTGTTCCCACAAGCATATAAAATGAAGTTGCCCAACCACAAAAGGCAACACCATCCTTGAGCACAGAGAGAGCAGCTCAGGATGGGATGCCCAGCTGCCAGGCCACCAGCAGGATGCCCATCTTTCCCCTATAGATTGCTTTGCCAAGATTGCTTAGGCAGAGAAAGGTGCCATTTATTTCTGGATGTCTGTTAAGGCTGTAGGTCTGTTTGACCCAGTTGGTCAAGAGTGGAGGCCCCTGACCCATTGCCTTGCCCTTTCCTCAGACAAGAGAGGAAGACTAGAAGGTCCTTTTCTGGGCTTCCTCTTGCAATTCTGACTCTTGAAACCCGGAACGCTGGATAGTTTTCCTTGCTATCTGACTCATATTCCCCATGACCCAAAAGTTGCTTGCCCCAAATGCTCTCCTTTTAACTGGAGGGTGGGGATCAGGAAGCCCCATTCAACAGATAAAACTCTACATTCTAAACAGATGAAGCAATTCAAGAAATAATTAAGCAAACCTTTAATAATAGATTAGAATTTGCTTTTTTCCTTCTCCTTCTGTTCCCAGTAGATTGAGTTGGGTGCAAAATAGAGATCACTAGTCTCAAAGATCTCTCAGTAGAAGGAGAGATGGTTGTTCTGCTGATTCTATACAAGCTGGCGTGGTCTTTCTTTCTACCAATGAGAACCACACTGAACTAAAATTTGTGTCAAGATAAATTTTCTGCACCTTTCATATTGCAAACATATTACTATTAACCTTTGACTCATCCTTTTCCTGCCGGAATAATTGTCAGGAGGAGTCCAAAATGCCAATCATGCCCTCTGAAAAGCAAACCCCGCTCTGGCAAAAGTTTCAGTGCCCCTCTGAGGTTAAACCTGTTTTATATTATTTATGCATTGGCATTTTTTTGCTTCTACAACCAGAAAAGTGTTTCAAGTACCTATTAATGAGTATTATTGACATTTATTTTTATGATTTATATACCATTTATTAATGACGGGTCTGCATAATTTTTTGGGGGGTAATTACTCATTTAAGGAAGGGACTGAGTGATGTTTGCAACTGTCTAATTTTCTAAGTCACAAAACTTATGTAGAGAAAAAACAGTGATGTGTTCACATACTGTATTAGGTCAAGGAATAAATGTGGTCTGTTTGGTTTTGGCTTAGCTTGTTATGTGAATCTAGCCATTGTGGTTGCTTAATTATGGTTTATAAAAAAGGTAAAGGTTCCCCCCGCACATTTGTGCAGTCGTGTCTGACTCTAGGGGCCGGTGCTCATCTCCGTTTGTTAGCCAAAGAGCCAGCGTTGTCCGAAGACGCTTCCACGGTCATGTGGCCGGTATGACACACACGGAACACTGTTACCTACCCACCGAAGTGGTACCTATTTATCTACATGCATTTGCATGCTTTCGAATTGCTAGGTTGGCAAGAGCTGGGGCGAATGCGGGAGCTCACTCCGTCACACGGGACTAGGGATTCGAACCTCTGAACTTGCAATCTTCCGATCGACAAGCCTGACGTCTTACTCGCTGAGCCACCATGCCCCCTGTAAATAAACTATATAAACCATAAATGGTTTATAATTTAGTGGTTTATTTAGATTACTATGTTTTGTTGAACAAACCATGCCTTCATGGATGTGTTCATAAATGGGCTGTGAGAATAACCTTGAGAGACAGGAGGAAGAGCTGCAGCCTAGACAACGGTCAGGCAAAAGATATCTCATCCCACAGAAGGACCAGCCTTCCCAGGTGGACCAGACAGGAATCACAACCAGATTAGCTAATTCTACTTTATTAACAGATTATATAACAATATATAAATTATTAAGATTCTATATAACAGAATCTTACAATTTTGAAAGTACAATTCTCCCGCCATCTCCTTTACAGCCCAAGAAACTAGGGTCCCTTCTGAGCCTCTCTCTCCGTCCATTATGCAGCTGCGGGCTAGGCCCTCTCTTATCTGATCGTTCCCTAGGCAGCATCTCTTCCCCTCGTCTCCCAAGGTCATTCCCACATACCATTACAGGGGGTGTGGGAAGCGCCTCAGAAGGGAACCTCCCTAGTTCTCTGGAAAGTAAAGGCAAGGGAGGGGAGAAGTGCCTTCAGACTGCAAGATTATGTTACTGTAACCTTTCAATACTGTAAAGGTAGTGTTAATACTCATGGTTTTGGTTTCTTGTCTGGACTGCCTCAAAGGGCTGACAGTTCATGAAGTCACCTGGAGCTGAGCTCAACATAAAGGGGATCTTTTTTTGTTACCAAACCCAAAGGTTCTGTGGAAGTGATTGCCACTGTTCTTTTGCACTTTTTCCTGATGTGTTGCAGAAGGAAGTAGTTCTGGATCTCTTGAAAGGTTTTTTTCTCCAATGAAATGGTCTCTCTTAGGGTGTACTAGGATCCAACATCCTGTTTCCCAACAGAGAAAACTGTTTCAGATGCAAAGCATAGTCATACATTCTCTACAAAAATAATTAATGTGCTTGTAGCAGGTCATTTTCGTTAGAAATAAATTTTGGAACTTGAGAGCAACACGCCAACACTAACTGAATATCTGTTTCATCTGCTTCTGAAAACCAGCCTGAAATGGGTCCAGCACATGTGTGTTGCATTTATTTTTTGACAAGCAAGTTAGCAATTTGTTAACTGCAAGAATGAGAAACACAATTTCATGTTTTATAACTTCATTTCATTTTCCTATAAACAGGGTTTCAGTTTATTTATTTAAGGCATACAAGCTGCTTTTCTGTATAAATCCAAAATGACTTATAAAATTGTATGTATTTTTGTTCACATTTCTCCATATATAGACACATTCATGTTTGCAGCTTTGCCTTTAGTACACTGTTTTTGCTAGCAATTTTCCTAAATACACCAAATAGAAACAAGAGAATCAACCACTTATACACCATTATTAGATTCAAAGCAATCAAAATGTAGCTAGTAACTGAACCACCATCAAAAGCCTCTAAGAAGAACTGGCCCTTTAAAAATGGCAGAATGTTAATTAGGAAGGGATCAAGTAAGTCTCTTTGGAGAAGGTCACATACGAAGAGGACCTTTCTGACATTGCTCTCGTCTACCTCCAATAGTCAGGAATGAGCAAAATCTTTTAGGTCGATCTGAGGGAATGTAAGTAAATAGAACTCTGCACAGAATTATGGTCCCAATGTTGCTCTTAGAAGACAGCATATCTATTAAACCTAGCTAAAATCTATAAAATGGCTATGCCATAAGAAATGGAATGTTGGTCCAAAAGTGGCCTCTTACCTAGCAGCAACTTACAACTACTTCTTCTTTGCATTGTCAGGTTCAACTTGCACAGGCTATCCCCTTTTACCTTTTTGCCCCCAAGGATGGATGGGTCCAACACGTTTCAAGAGCCAGGAACTATGACAGCCCATCAGGCAGCTTGGCTGTCAGGAAAGTCTTGAGGGGGGGGGGTTGTTGTCCAACTGACTCAGGCGAGGCCCTGACTCAGTTCAAGGGCTTACCTTCTTACTTTTCCACCAAAGGTATCTGTTTCCTCTTTCTCCTCTAAATGTCTTAAAGGAATGTTGCTGCATCTTCATGAAAGTATAATGTAGATATTGTTGCTACAATTCTCAAATGCAGATGAAGTCAAGGAAGAGGAGATTCAGGATAGACAAAAAGAAAGACTTCTTCACTTAGCACAAAACTAAACAATGGCCTTTGCTACCATAAAATGTAACACAACCGGGCCAGCCACTTCAAAAGACTAAACCTAAAGGGTCCCTCCTTGCGGGGGAGATGAGCGGGATATAAATATGACAAACAAACAAACAAACAAACAAATAAATAAACCATGATGTATAAAGTTATTGGGGGTGGCTGCTAGAACATGAAAGCTATTGAGCTTATGCCATATTGAGGTTTCCCAACTGCATGTGGTTTGGCAGCCTGAGGCCAGAATTCTGAGGCCAGACAAGACATTGATATGAACTGGCACAACTCGTCATGCATTCTTCTGCTGAGTAATACACCACTGCCTTGGATAAAGCTATGCAAGGCTTTGCTGGAAAAACCCAGCTGACAAATAGAGAGAGAGACTCTAGCTAGGAGAAGACCTTGAGATCAAGACTCCAAATATGACCAATTGGTATTATAGGGGAGTAGATCTTTGTACTAGGTAGGAACAAGTTGAAAGCAGTATGGAGCAGGACAGGAGTCAGGCCGCTTTGGTGGTTACCCCAAAGCGGTGGAACATGATGCCCTCAAAGTTGCCCGGCCCCTTCATTCTGGGCATTCCAGAAAAAAGTGAAGATACTTCTTTTTAAGCAGGTGATTGAGACTTAATCTGATGGTGACTGGATTATCTTTCGCTACTGTTTTTACATTGGAGGTTGGTTGGGTTGATTTAGATGGATAGCATCAACTTAACATTGATAACTTAGACTTGTTTGAACAGAGAATATAGACATTTGTATAATCAACCAACAAATAAATAATGCAGCTCCTGACCTGGTGAGGTTCTGTGTTCATTGTCAGCCTTACGCAGTTGTGTGGGGAAATACTGTTTTAGTATCCAGTTTAGGAACAGGGTTACATCCCAGGAGTTCAGCTGAGTTTCAAAAAAAATTGAGCATCCTTAAATAGTGGGCTCATAGTTTTCATGCGCCTGGAAGTCATAAAGTGGCAATATCAGAAGATTCTCCTAATTCACCCTGATGCATGCCTGATGCAAGTATTATGATTCACCTTAGCTTCTCGTGTTCAGAAGGAATGGTTGGCAGTCTTCCAGATAGCTGTTTGGACTTTGTATCTGTGGCAACTGTTCAGTAAGGTAACACAACTGTTGTTCAAGCATTTGTGTTCAGAGAGCTAACCAATTTCTCGTGCCCTCGAAGTGCAAGGAACTGTGTGTGTGCAGCCTCTGTGAAAGGCAGAGAAGGTGCTGGAACAGGATTCCAGCTCAGAAGAAACCTGCTCATCTCAAGTGGACCCTTTGATCAACACCTGGGCCAAACTCAAGCCAAAGGAGAAATTTCCCTTGAGAACTCTATTTGTTTTCCACAACTGTTCCCCCATTTCTTTGCAAACAGGCTCTCTCAGAAATCCCAAAAGCCTTGTACGGCACCACTTTCAGATTTTGAGGCCCCTAGCCGTCGTAAGTGTATGTTTAAAAGACTATAAACAATAAATGCTACATATTCATAAACTTATTAAAAAAGTGAGAGATCTGAGTGAGACCAGACCTTCAAGCGGCACAACTTGGTTTTCCATGTCGTTATTCCTCACCCTCTCATACCTTGCCGGAAAATGCTACTCAGCTATTCTATCATTGGTCCCGATTTTTTTGTGTGTGTGTGCCAAGAATGTTATTCCCAGAACCCCTGATGATGGCTTGAGCACCGCCCACTAGAGGAGGGTTGCAGACTCCCTTTCTCTGACAGCGTTTGCTTCCTCTTTTGCAGCCTCCCAAGGCACTTTCCTGATTCTAGCAGATTTTGGGCTGTTATGTCATCATTTCTCAGTTATGAAGCGTGGATTTTGTTTCCAGGAAATCTCCACCCTCCCCCTCAATCAGCCTATATAATGTTGGAAGTTTTGCCTTTCAGCATGGAGCTAGGAAGGTGCAGAAACTACCCCAACCTGCCTCTTCTCCTCTTGTCTGAGTCCAAGAGCAAAGATGAACAGCTCCCTGGCTGCTTTCTCCGTCTTCCTGGTTGCTGCTGTGCTCTTATCTCAAGCTCAGGCTCAGTTTGGTAAGATTACATTTTCTCCTCTTTTTCAGCATTCAGAGTTGTAACCCATACCATCTTGAAATGGGTTCTGGCTCGACCATCTTGAAATGGGTTCTGGCTCGACCATCTTGAAATGGGTTCTAGCTTCACTCGACCATTTCTCCTGAAAGTGCTGGTGATATAGTTAGGGACCGTCGGTGCTGCTCATGGTGTCTCCTTGGCAGAACTGCACTTGAAAATGGAAGGCCTGCAGGAGAACTAAGCCCACTCCCTTGGAGTTGAATTGGAGATGAAAAGAGGCAGAGCAGGACCCTGTCCAGCCCTTCAGAAGATGTGCGTTGGAGAGAACGAGCCCTTCCTTTCGGTTTTCCAAAGAGGACAGTGTGAATGGATAAATAACATTTGTCCTTTGATAGATTGGTTTACTCTGCAATGTTTCTATGATTATCATAAGCCATTTGGGAGATTTTGAGGGAATATCAATTTTATTAACACATACAATAATAACTGTTTTCCATAATCACATTGAACACAGTCTACTGAGTGGACAAAGGGAAACTGGATTCCCTATGTAAGAGAAATCTAAGGTTCGTCTCCAGAATAAGCTTATTTTCCTTTAATGCCAGGTAGAATTTTTAGGAGATATGTTAGTGCTTGGGGGTTCACATAGTCACATTATCTAGCTGCAGTAGATACATACTAGCAAGAATCCATGCTATTGCAACAAAAAGAGATGAAGGAAGGAAGGAAGGAAGGAAGGAAGGAAGGAAGGAAGGAAGGGAGGGAGGGAGGGAGGGAGGGAGGGAGGGAGGGAGGGAGGGAGGGAGGGAGGAAGGAAGGAAGGAAGGAAGGAAGGAAGGAAGGAAGGAAGGAAGGAAGGAAGGAAGGAAGGAAGGATTCTGCTTCACCTGAGACAATTCCTGAGTTATTAATTTCTGCAAAATTCATTGTTGAATTTGCCTTTGAAATTTTCACAACTAGAAGTAAAATACAAAGTCTCCATCTCTAGCTCTGCACCAGAGCACATTGTTTTAAAAGGCTCTGGGGGATGACTTTGATTGACCACTGTGACCCCTCTGATCTCTGTTGCTTGCTGTGGACATTATTGCTTCATATTGAGAGCCAATTCGGTGTAGTGGTTAAGTTGATGGACTAGAAGCTGAGAGACTGTGAGTTCCTGTCCGCCTTTAGGCATGAAAGCCAGATGGGCGACTGTGGGCCAGTCATTCTACCTCAGCCCAACCCACCTCACAGGGTTGTTATTGTGGGGAATATAGGAGGAGGAAGCATTAGCTATGTATGCCACCTTGAGTTGTAAAAATAAAGGTGGGATATAAATCTAACAATATTAGATAATAATATTATTATTATGGTCCGTGGTAAGGCAGGACCATGGAAAATCTGCCCATATTACATGAGGGGAATAGTAGATATTCTAAACTAGCAGGTGAGAAGTTCAAGTTCAAGACTCAAAGATCAGAGAAGGGAAACCATTAAAATGACTATTTTCTTCTTTTTCAGACCCAAGCCTTTGTTGTTTTAACTACATAAGGAAACCTGTACCACGGAAGATCCTGAAGTCCTATGAACATTCAAATGTCAAGTGTCCCGTGCCAGCTATCATGTAAGTACTAGAAATCTCTCTCTCTCTCTCTCCATCTATCTTTTAGTTTTCTTGAAGGATGTCATGGTTGGAGTAAGAATGCGGTGGGGGGGCAACTTCAGGCCCCCAAATCTTAAGTGGTCCCTGAATATGTTGAATGCAGTGCTGACTGCCCTTTAAACATCTGCTACCAAACTGTAATCTGACCTTTGTGGGAAAGTGCACCAGCCATAATCAAATTTACCCTGTAATCATGTTCACTGTATCAAACTCATGTGAATTTAATTTAAATTTAAAATTAGTTCTCGTCCTGTCCCCTCTGCTTTTTGGATAGGCATTCCAACCCAACATATCACAATGAGGCCAGAGAGTTCTTGGCCCAAATAAATCTCTTAATTTTTGCAACACACATTAATAAAGGGGTGGGGTTTTGATTACATGGCCGTGGCTGTCATCTTCATTTTTTGACACCCCCTCTGCAGAAACCCCTAAGCCAAAATCTAAATTTATCTCTCTCTTGAAAGGATGTGTGTGCAGCTTTGATTCAAAGTTTTCAGACATATCGGCCCTTTGGCTTAAATATGTAAATTTATTTGAAGATTCAGGGGACATCTGCACATGCACTCCCCTTTTATCAAAACAATTTGGAACAGGGGCCCCTTGAGGGAGACTGACGGGAGAGGCTCTGCCCCCTTGAAAGCTGAGTGTGTGTAAGAAGAGAATCGCTTTCTTTCCAGCTGTTGACTAAATATGCATGCATATGTCTCTTCTGCAGATTTACCACACATAAGAACGTTTGGATCTGTGCAGATCCCAGTGCACCATGGGTCCAGAATCGTATGAATCATTTATCCCCAAACTGACAGCCTCCCACCTCCTCCATCTTCACCAAAAGAAGCCCCAAGAAAGAAGCCAAGGCTTTTGGATGCTCCGGATGTGAAACAAGAACACACTTGACTCTTATCCTGACCTTGCACACTCCTAACTTAAATGTTTCATTGATGGAAGATGAAATAATGTATTCTATTTAAATTATGGCCAAATATTTTATGTATTTTATATTATTATTTTCAAAAAGGAAGTTGAGTTGTCTAAAGATTCTGTGAAATATTTGTTAGAGACGTAACATGTGAATAAATCTCAAGGTGATGGAATCCGTACATGCCTTTGTCTCTTTATATCTGAAACCCCTTCCAAGGGCTCCTTCAGGCTATACAGCATGATAAGCAATTCTTATCACACTGAAAGATGGACTCGGACTCTGCCTGGGCTCTGGCAATTCTTCCCTGGGAGTGGGGACTCTTGGACTGTCCATCTGCTCCTGAACTACCATTCATAACGTCCCTTCCTGTGATGGTATGTGGGAATGACCTTGGGAGACAGGGCAAAGAGATGCGGCCAAGGGAACAGTCAGATAAAAGGCAACTTAGCCTGCAGCAGGAATGTGGGAGGGGCAAGATGCTCAGAAGTAACCCTCCTTAGTTTCTTAGGCTGTAAAGGGGACAGGGGGAGAGATGCTGGCTGGGGAATTCTGGGAGTTGAAGTCCAGACATCTTAAAGTTGCTGAGGTTGAGAAACACTGCAGTAGAGGTACTCTGCATTCAGAGTAAGGCCTTCAGGGGAAATTGGGGGTCCTCCTAGACTCACGACTCCTGCTCGAAGAGCGGGTGGCAGTCGTGGCTAGGAGGGCCTTTGCACAGCTTCGGCTTGTGCGCCAGTTATGCCCATTCCTGGACCACAATGCCCTCCGAACGGTCACTCATGCCCTTGTCATCTTCCACACAGACTATTGCAACATGCTCTACATGGGGCTACGCTTGAAGAATATCCAGAAGCTACAGCTGGTGCAGAATGCGGCCGCACGGGCAATTTTAGGTGCACCAAGATCAGCACATATAACACCTCTGCTCCGCAAGCTGCATTGGGTGCCGGTTTGCTTCTGGGTCCAATTCAAGGTGTTGGTTATTACCTTTAAAGGCCTACATGGCATGGGACCAGGATATCTGAGAGACCATCTTATCCCCATATCATCGACCCGCCCCACCCGATCATTCAGAGAGGGCTTACTACAGACCCCATCAATAAGGGAATTTCATCTAGTGGGGTCCAGGAGGTGGGCCTTCTCTGTAGTGGCACCTGCCCTTTGGAATATCTTGCCCCCAGAGTTGAGACAGATTTCCTCCCTCCCGACCTTTAGGAAAGATCTGAAAACCTGGTTCTGCCGCCTAGCGTGGGAGGGGAAAAGTAACAGCAATTCCTGGGGGTGGTTAATATCATAATGTCCTCCCTATTATTTGAGATACTTGCCAGATTGGATTTTGTATTTATTTATGTCATGTTACTAATTTGTAATTTTATATTTATATTTTAACTTTAATTTTATTGTAAACCGCCCAGAGTCCCCCGTTGGGGGAGTTGGGCGGTCATATAAATTTAAATAATAAATAAACAAACAAACAAACAAATAAATAAATAAATAAAAATAAGGAAGTAGGAGTGAAGGCTCTTAGAAACCATCCACTGGGGCTATTTCTTCTGTCCATTCACTGCACTGCCTGCCTCACATAAGACATAGCTCACTTCTAAAGCTGCTCTACTCTTGTAGTTTCTAGCACTCTTCTTAATCTTAAAAAAAAACCCCAAAACTATACTGTTTATATAGTTGCATGCAATAGTGATTCTGATGTGGGGTGGATGCTGCTTTAACTTCGAAGCTTTGGCAGGTTTTCCTGCATTTGCAAGGGAGAGATTGTGGAACGGAAGGGAAGAGAGGTTGCTCATAAGCCATCAAGAGCTCACTTATCATAAACAGCAGCTTAGCCCAGGTGGCAAGAAACCTGGGAAGGAGCGTTTAAAATCGTTCAGAGCAACTCCACCGTAATTAACTCACTATAAATGAGGGTGGGAAATTCCTCTTACAGTTTCCAAGCTTTGGAATTTAGCCAAGACCAGCATTAAAGACACTTTGCTGAAACCTGGGTTGACCTTGCACAGCTGTGTTTGGGGTTGGCCGTCTTCCTGCACTATTAACCCGTGGATCATTGTAACTAATACTGGTGGGAGTTTCTGAACTCTTTATCTTGGGAGGGGTGGCAGCTTTGGGATTTCCAACATGAAAGCATGTGGTTGCCCCCCCCCCCTTCTCCCGTCCATTGATGAGAGTTGGCCAGGAACATTTTTCTTTCAAAATATACCATTGAACCTGCATGCAGTCATTTAAATATCATTGGGCTGATCTGTGCAGATGTGAAACAGCTTAAGCTGTGTGAAACTGGGATCAGGTTTTATAATGCTTAAATCTGAAGTAGACCTATCTGTGCTGTTCTGTAGACAAGGCTCACATTACTATAATTAGGATACTTTGAAACAGATGTTTATCTTTTTATTTTGTTTTAACAGTCATGTAAAAGTATGATCAAGAAAAAAGAGCAAAAAAGAAAAAGAAAAGATTTACAAACTGTATAAAATGGAATAAAAATGTTTGAAGTAACTGTTGGGGTTTATAAAATACCCAGAATTTACAAGTAGAGTAATTATACAGGAGAGGCTAGAGGTATATAGGTGAGAGTTTATATTTTCTGCAAGTCATCCAATTAGCAGCCATTGTAGAAGGTATGATGTGACTCATATTACAGGTGCTATAGTTTAGCTGGGTGTGGCAGATAATTTGTTTGACCTATAACGTGATTGGTTAATATTTGTATAAAAGTAGTGAAGCTTTAGCGTTCACTCTCTTCTCATTACTTCATCTCATCTGTATCTGTGTTGGACGTTACTGGACTGTATTTTGGACTGCGTATGTATATAGAGTAAATAGACTATTTTATCTAATCTCTGCTTGAGTGTCTGTTTACTGCATAGAACGTATACCTCTGATGTCTTGGAGAAGCACTGGCCGCCCCAGCGTTGCGTGCTCTGACAGTAACATTAGATTAGTACTGTCTATAGAGGTAATCTTAAATCAATTTAGCAGTTTAAAACCATTATTAAAATCAAATCAATATTCAGTTATTAACAAAGGCAGTCAATATTCATTTAGATTTATAAAAGTCATCCCAACTCCAGGTGATGTCCTGTTAAAACCAAGACAGTACCTGAAAGAATGATACAGAACTGAACAGGGGGAACAATGTGCCATAACAAAGACAACATATACACAGTAAGTACAACAACAGCCTAGACCAGAACTTGGGGGAAAAGCCAAGTTGCCTAAAAGTTTGTAAGGTTCTGGGGGAACATTATTCCAGAGAGCAGGCACCGCGTCAGAGATGGCATGCTTCCTACATCCCATCAGATGACATTGCTTACGAGAAGCATGTCTGCTCTGTCAGATCTTACAGAGCTGGCTCTGTATACTTTGTAGTAATACAAGGGTTAGTAATGCTTCACAGAAGAACAGCTGGCAGGAAAGAAAAGTTGATATTCAGAATTTGTTTCATTCTGTGATGAATCATCTTTCAGAATTGTGCTTTGTAATGCCAAGTGTGAAAAAATTACCCAATTTGATTATTGCATTGCCAACAATTTCTTTGAACACAGTATCTATTTTGGCAGTCAGCACTAGTATAAATATACCAGTTAAAAACCATCTTGTATCAATTTTCTCCGAGTGCCATATTTGCAGGAAATTTGATATTTATTTTCAATTGATAGCAAAGATGATTATCGTTCACCATTCTCACTCCCATCCCTCCCCTCTACAGGAGAACTGTGGGGAGCTTGTATGTTTGTATATTTGTGCATGTGTAAGGTCCTGGAACAGAACCTTTCATGGAGGAACTGCGGGGAGGTCACGCATGCCAAAGTGTACGTGACCACCGCTAATTTCAAAAGACAATGGTGAGGGGAAAACCAGACAGCCGATCGTTAGCGCCCATTAAGAACAATCCAAACGAGAACCCTGAGGGAGATGGAGGAGGAGCTGGGCAGTGCGCCGATGACTGAAACTGACATCACCGCCGAAAGACTGACTGGGGGGGGGGGAGGAATTAATAAAACAAATGGTTTGGCGGGAACAGGTACTCAGATCTTTGAAACTGTTTTGGATTACTTGATTCCTAATTAAAACTCTATCTGCAATGCTTGCATTGAGGAGTCTTTATTGGGACATACAATCTGAAACCATACAGAAAGATCTGAGTCCCTTTACATCAATTTTTCCCGAGGCTACTCCTGAAACTTCAGAGAGCCCTATGGTTGAGAATCGATCCCACACTTCGGAAAGTTCGAGAGTAACGTGTCCCATGCAGAAGCGATGGAGGGACCAAGATCATTGACACCGAGGACTGGGGAGGAACGGCCCAGCTCGTCCCAGAGGGGAGAAGCCACGCTGCAGGAGAAACAGACAACCTGCACCCAACCCGAAGCGGGGGGAAAGAAAAGAACTCACAAGACCAAGGGAAGTGAACCAAGACACCCCATAGAAACCTCAACTCCGTGCACCCAACCAGTGATGGCAGAATGGTCTCAAGGGATTGGAGCCGGCGTGCATCCGGAGGAAGGCAAACGCACCTCGAAGCCGCAGATCCCACAAACCCAAAGGCTGGCATCACTGGAGGACAGGGCATCTTGCCTAGAGGCGGAACTGGGGGCCATAAATCAACAATTGGCGATGATCTGAACATCACTAGAAAAGCTCCTGCAACCCCATGGGGGGGACCGCAAAGCTGACAGAGCATCCCAGTTCCCCCCTCACATCCTCTGACACTGAGTCCACCAAAGAGAGCAAGGGGGCGGAGGAGTACTCAGAGCTGGAGACAGGTCCCTGCCTCAGACAAGCCGTGTGAGTAGTCAATTTTTCCCTCAGTCAAACAAACCCACCTTTGTAACAAATCTAAGGATGAGGTTTGATGGAGATCCAAGCAAACTAGCTTGCTTCCTAAACCACGTGTGGGGATTTATGGAAGAATCAGAGGGGTCTTTTCCCAATGAGGAAGTAAAGGTGAGATACGTCTCCAATTTCCTTGAGGGGGAAGCCACAAACTGACTAATAACTTTGCATGATTCGAGGGCCAAAGAATTAACCAATTTCAATGGGTTTATGATGGCCCTGCACAAGAGGTTTGAAGACACCCTAACTAGGATGTCAGTGAAAGCCGAGCTGCAAAGCTTGAGGCAAGGGAATCGCACGGTGGCAGAGTATGCCATTGAATTCAAAACACTCATGAGTCGATTACCCGATTGGCCTGAATAGTTTAAAATGGACTATTTTCCAAATGGGCTTAAGACCCGATTTACTAGAAATGGCTGCGGGCAGGGGGGATCCTGACACACTAGATGAATGGATCCAATTAGCAGGGAAAGCAGAAAGCACGAAATTGTGACTTCAATCATATCGACAGATGCAACCCATAGGGAAGAAGATGAGCAACAATCAAACCTCTGCAAAAAGGGATTTTACTCATAGACCATGGGGGGAAGAGAGAGAGAGGCGAACCAAAAACGGAGTATGCTTCAAATGCGGAAAGGAGGGTCACTGTATCAACAACTGTCCACAAACCTCGGGGGGAGAGCGAAAGAAAGCAGACGGGAAACCCACAAAACCACCCATCCCCAAGCATGCCACCACGAAAAGCACAACGGCAGCAGGGAGACACCGTGACTCATCCACATCCACAAATGAGTCAACTGATGAGTTCCTGCTGGCGGGAAACGCCAACTGTCTGCCCTAAAGTGCGCCGAGGGACAGACATCCAGGAACAAGCGCATCAACTATAGGGTAAGTGGAAAGTGCCCCACCATGCGAGTAAAACTATTCATTGAAAAAATGACTAAGTGGGGGGAACAAGTGGGAGCCTTAGCGATGATAGATTCCGGATGCTCCAGATGCCTAATCCACCCAAAACTTGTAACAGGACTGGGACTAAAATATTCAAACTTAAGAGACCCATAATATTTTATCAATTGGATGGTTCAAACATGAAAGGGGGTTCAGTAGAATTCTACACTGAACCTGTAAAAATGAGAATGGGGACGCACGAAGAAACCCTAAGGTTCATAGTGGCTGCAGTTGCCAGCCGACCATTAGACTTGGGTTTGAACTGGCTAAACAAACGGAACCCATTAATCAACTGGGTCTCGGGGAAAGTGCAATTTACTGATGTTTCCAATGGGGAAACAGCTGAAGCAGACACAGACAGCAAGGCAGAATGGGGGGCTGCGGGAATGGAGGACTGCGAAACTGACTCCGAGTGTGGAGAAGTGGACATTCCTGCACAATACAATGACATAGAAACAGCATTTGATGAGGCAGAGTCTGATAAATTAACCCCCCCCCCCCACTGCTCCACGGACTGCGCCATCGAAATACAACCTGCAGCCACTTTCCCCAAGACCAAAATATACTCAATGACACACAAGGAATTAGAGGAACTGAGAAATTTCATTGACAAAAAGCTGGCACGAGGTTTCATTGAACCCTCAACTTCCCCTATGGCTGCACCGGTATTGTTTCGCAAAAAGAAAGATGGATCATTAAGACTTTGCACAGATTACAGAGGGCTAAACGCAATATCTGTGTCCAATCAGTACCCATTACCCCTAACGGAAGACATGCTAGCACAGCTCGCAAAAGGGAAAATCTTCACCAAGCTAGATTTAAGAGAGGCGTACTTCCGCGTGCGCATTAGTGAGGGGGATGAATGGAAGACAGCTTTTAAATGCCAGCTCGGTTGCTTTCAATACCGCATGATGCCGTTCAGGCTTTCAGGCGGGCCGGGTGCATTCATGGCACTAATCAACAAGGTGCTTCATGAATTTTTATATAAAGGCATTATTGTATACCTCGACGATATTCTAATCCAGAGCTTTCCAAACTTTTCATGTTGGTGACACACGTTTTAGACATGCATCATTTCGCGACACACTCTTACAGCAGGGCATTATTTCACAACACACTCTTACAGCAGGGCATCATTTCACGACACACTCTTACAGCAGGGCACAAGGCAGGCACTAGGACCTGCATGGAATCCTGGCAGGGCCCAGAGGCAGCAGCAGCCGCGACACACCCAGACACTGCAGCCGACACACTAACGTGTCCCGACACACAGTTTGGAAAGCTATGTTCTAATCTATACAGGAACAATGGAAGAACATGTGAATTTGGTGCGAGAGGTATTAAAAAGACTATTAAAAGCCTAACTGTATGTGAAACTGACTAAATGTGAGTTCCACAAAGAGAAGCTAGACTTCCTCGAATATCACATATCCAATAAGGGCATTGAAATGGACCCCATGAAAGTCTGGGATGTTCTGGGCTGGGAACCACCAAAAACCCGCAGACAATTACAATCGTTCTTAGGGTTCGCAAATATTTTCCGCCAGTTCATCCGCAATTTTGCACACATTGCCCTTCCCCTCACTGACCTCCTTAAAACCAAGACTGGGGTGGGTGGGGGTGGGGGTAAAACCAAAGAGACCGGGGGGCACCCATTAAATTGACCCCGGAATGTCAAACCACTTTTCAAAAGCTCGAGGTGCTTTTCACCGAAGAGCCCATCCTAAAGCATCCTGACTCGGAGAGACCCTTTGTGGTACAAATGGACGCTTCAAATGGGGCAGTGGGATCAGTGCTCCTACGACGAGACGATAACGTCTTGAGACCCTGCGCATACATCTCTCGAAAATTTTCCGAAACAGAGAGACAGTGGCATGTGTGGGAGAAAGAAGCTTTTGCAGTCCGCTACGCACTAGCCACATGGAGACATTTACTGGAGGGCTCCTCCCACCCCTTTGTAGTATGGACAGACCACCAAAACTTGCAAGCATTAAGGGCACCAAGAATATTGAACCCCAAGCAAATGCGTTGGGCTGAATTCTTCAGTAGGTTCAATTTCACGCCACAGCACGTCCCAGGGGAGCAAAACTTCCTAGAGGATGCATTGTCTAAACTACTCTATCTGCAATGCTTGCATTGAGGAGTCTTTATTGTGACATAGAATCTGAAACCTTATAGCATGTACTTTTTGTCTGTCTGTCTGTCTCTCTCTCTCACATAGAGAGAATATTTCTGCATATATGCCACAGCATGCTGGCTGGGGAATTCTGGGAGTTGAAGTCCACACATCTTAAAGTTGCTGAGGTTGAGAAACACCCTGCTAGAGGTACAGCATCAATTAATATTATACTCCACATCACACACTGCAGATACCGATATACCTAATCTCCAGTTCCATTGTTGTCAGAGCAGCCCCTCCTTGGGCCGTGAATGGGAAATGGCAAAATATCCCACGAAGAACTCCACAGTACTCCGTTGCAGAGAAGGAGGATGCTGAAGTTTTCTCAGATTATTATGGAACAGATACTTAAATAGGGAATGGCTGCTTTGGAATGGCGAGTGAGTGCCATGCTGTTGTTTAGGATCTCATAGAAAAACCACATTGATCCAGTGCGGGTTGATCGATAGATGTTTTTCAACTTCTCTTTCTAAGGCTGAGGAAGGGACTGGCCCAAAGTGACCCAGCTGCTTTTCTGCCTCGGGGAGATTGGAGGCTGGACCTTCCCACTCCTAGTCCAGCATTAAACTGGCTGTCATCCCATGTGTATATAGAAAAACACAATGTTACAGTTACCATTTTTTCCCTCATAGACACTTGTTCTTACAATTGTATTTGGGAGTGCTTGTGTTAAAAAATTAAACAAGAGTTAAAGTAATCAGTATTTGCTTAACCACTTTTTAAAAAAGAGCATTCAGTGGAATTCCTCCATTGAATCTGATTCTCTTGTTTCCTCTCTGCATGACTTCTTTCCTAAAAAAATCACTAATTTCTAGTCATGCCACATGCTACTCAAATGACCTCACTATACGAACCACAAGTGAAATGAGGTTATGGACACAGCAGGGGAAAATATGCACAAAATAACTTTATTAAGGAGAGGCAGCCAGCCAGCATGTCATCTGGCAGCTCAGTCTGAGTTCTAAATGGCTAGCAGCAATCTTTGTAGTGAAAATGGATGAACCTGTTCCCAACCCTTTGAAAACAAAATTATTATGTGCCATCAAGTCAGTGCTGGCATTTAGCAACCGCATTGATAGATCTTCTTCAGCATGGTCTGTCCCCATGTGGTCCTTCAGGATTCCCAGTGATGCACCTAATCAGAGTTGGAGGTTTCCTAGGCTTAAAAACTTGGAACCCTGCTTTCATGGCACAAGTGCTAGGCTGAAAACTAGTGTCAGGCAGTTGAGTAGCTGTATTGGCCAGCTACAGACTTCTATAATGGATCCCTCTCCTCTTTTAATTTGATGCACAAATACAATGCTATTTGCATGGGAGAAGCTGTCTGGGGTGAGTTCTAGTCCCGCCATAGGCACAAAGCCAGCTGGGTGACCTTGGGCCAGTCACTTGCTCTGAGCCCTGGGAAGAAGGCAATGGCAAGCCACTTCCAAAAATGTTGCGAAGAAAACTGCAGGGACCTGTCTAGGCAATTACCAGGACTGAAGACTGACTCAAAGGCATGCACACACACACACACACACACACAAATCCACAGAGAGGTATCTCTTCCCACATAAGCTACTGTCTGACTTCCCAAACAGCCCTGTTCAGTTCAGCTTCTTGGACTGTTCATCAGGGGATGACTAATTAATAAAGGATAGCACATTATTACTTTGCTTGCTTCTTAAATATATTCAAGTTGGAAAATCTAATTACCTTCATTTGCTTAGCCTTGGGCTTGATTCTACATTCTCAGCTACTTGGCATAGAAAAGAAGCTCTGAAAAATCTTATGATACAAAAAGCCTAAAGCTCTCAGATAGAGTTAGTGAAGGTAGGCACTAACCTCAACAAGCAACAAACAATGCCTGGAAATCCAGAATGAGATTATTATATTCATTCATTCATTCATTCATTCATTCATTCATTCATTCATTCATTCGTCGAATTTATCACCGCCCATCTCCCCCAGGACTCTGGGCAGTTATATTTTTATATAATATAAATAATATTATCCAGGAATAGGTAATTGTAACCACTGGTTTCATTCTCCCTCTTTATTCAATCACAGAATAGTTTTTCCTCTATACCATTATTACCAGTATTCAAGCTTTATTGGTAACAGTAATCCCCACTCTGCTGTTCCACAAGGCAATGCTATTTTCCTTGATGCTAAAAATAGCAGGCTAAGTCATTTGGTAGGAAATAGTTAATTTTTTGTGTGTAATTTAATAATAATTTCTATTGTTTGTAATTTAAAATAAGTACTGGGTTTAACACACTGTACAGAGTTTGTTGAACAAACCACAGTTGACAGAATTTACACTATACATTAAGTCATGATGGACATTTTTCAGTCTTACACTTAAAAACAGTATTTTGGCTTCCAAGGACCACAGGGAGCAGATCTAGTGAAGAACGCTAAAAATATTCATTTGGGGAGGGGTTTGGTAGTTTTAAGAGTCAAAACGGATGCTTAAACCTCAGAGGCTAATCACATCAATTTTCATCTTTAGTTTGGTGCAAAAATCTCTAAAATGCCATTGAAAATAAGCCATTTTGTCATGGAATTTCAGTGGCATGTTTCCCACCCTGTTGCTAAGCCATAGAGAAAGTCTTCTAAACCCCAATGAATTAGTTTGCATGGTATGTAGAGCACAATGAGTGAATGTGGTTCAAGTAATTAACTTTAGCCACTCCCCCACGTGGGACTGGGGATTCGAACCTCCGATCTTCCGATTGACAAGCCTGGCATCTTACCCGCTGAGCCACCATGCCTCCCTACTTAAGAAGTAGGCATTCCCTATTTACAAATACCGTGCATAACTCCACAATATGCAGGCCATAGCTTTGTAAACGCTTCCTCCATTCCCCTATCTGTTCATCCAAAATCATGAAAGGGATTTGAAGAAAGGACATGTGGTAGCAGACATTAAATTCTTAAGACCCAGCTTGATCTAGAAGGTACATTGCTTTATTTCCTCTTCCATTCCCACATCTATCCATTTGTGTACAGTACTGTAATGGATTTGTAGAATGTATAAAGCAGGAATGGGTACGTTTATTTTGGGTATGAACAAAAGATGCACAGTAACACACATTGAAGCAGTAAGAAACACTAGTCCTAATCAAGAAGGTCTGGTGCTTTATTTCAGTAGTGTGCTGAGTGTTAAAACAATTCATCAG
Organism: Charina bottae; assembly: GCA_023362775.1. NCBI lineage: Eukaryota > Metazoa > Chordata > Lepidosauria > Squamata > Charinaidae > Charina > Charina bottae. The sequence continues at coordinate 94,909,848 of JALMGJ010000001.1, read as the reverse complement.
AAATTGTGGGTCCCAGCAACAGAAAAATGCTCCCACATCAAAGAAGGAATTTAAAAAGATACATACTGAAAAGCAAAGAAAGTATGATATTTGACATTACTCACTTCATGTCAGAAGATTTTAAAAACCAGTTGAAAATAAAATGAATACCATTTGGAAAAATGTTAACACCTCCCCCCTCCCCCCCCCATCTTTTTAAGCTTCTCTGTAAGAAATTCATAGCTGTACATCAGAGATGGGTATGTGATTAAAATATTCCGAGAACCCCGCTCTCTGACACTGGAGAAGTCCATCCAGATTTAAAAGACCACATTCTCATCTGCAGACTCGGAACAAACAACTTTTCAGTTCAAAGCTCACATTCTTTGGCATCCCAGTGTTAAAAATGTGTGTATGTACATGAATGGCAGCTTCCAAATCCGAGCTGTTTTTAAAAAACCTCCGACTACAATAGCTGGGCCAATTTGGTGTGTTGCTTTGAGGCAGGGTAGAATTAGTTACTTTTTGCCAGCCGTTCCATAAAGAGATTTAGCTGGTCTTCCATCATCATCGATAATCACCTGTATTGCTCATACTCCTGCTGGTACTACATTTAGCAATTCAAAGCTTAAGCCTTGAAGCACTTCCAAGTTTCCAGTGAGGTCCTTCCAGCTTTCCATTGCACTGCCATTCCAGTGATCTCTGCATCTCACCCTGAACTGCCTTCCAGGAGCTGCAGAGCGATACGTATCTCAAGTGGGTTCGAAATCATATCTTCGGGCCAATTCAGGGAAGCATAGTCTCTGGGTCACAGGGCTGGGAACCTAGAAAGCTTTAAAACTAGCTTATTTGTAATTCAATGATGATGAATTCAATTCAACGATTAAATCACATTTTGAAGAGCTGATAACTAGATCTGAAATCAGTATTCACAACCCAGAAAACATCAACAGTTTTCTAATTTTGCAATTTCACCTCTAGATGGAGAAAGATCAAAGCTAAACCTCATTTTGTAATATGGATGTAAGGAATGAAACTGGTAAGGCAAGAACCAGGAGTTTCTGGAAGAATAATTATATTAGGTATCTCCCAAGGTCATGAGAAAACAGCCTAGTATATGTTGACTTGGAAAGGTGGGAGGGAAAAAACTAGAATTTGAACCCCGGAGCAAAGGCTATATATAGGCATTGGTTTCTCCATACTGCAAGAGGTGTATCTTTCGCCAGTTTTATTCTTGTCTGCTTATCTGTGTCTGTGAGCCTTCTACTGACTAAACCAAGACTTGGACAAATCTAATTACGTATCTTAGAGATTTACTGCCATGCTTGGCCCGACCAATGGAAATTTCATCTCAAAAAATGAAAATACGAGTGCTTTAGGATAATTAGTGCCCCAGATTATTTTGATTTGGGCCCATTTAAATATGAAATCTAATAAACAAACAACTGCATGTGATCTATCCAAGGCAATTAAAAAATTAATACTAGTATTAAATACTTCTGCAGATTAGTATTAAAGACTTTGCATATCAAATGATGTCAAATATGGTGTACAAGTGGTTTTTATCCTGCTTTCTAGGGAATTCTGATTCCTTTGGAAGGTTGCAGGACCCTTTAGAATTTGGAAAATAGCTATCATCTACTTTTTGTAATGGAGAAATTTAGGGGCCAAATGTGTTCCAGCTTTATAACAGGGATAGGACTGTGTGTCCATAATTTTGCTGTCTGACAGGGTTCATTCTCTTGGAGGATATAGGAGACAATAATAATCAGTGCAAGTGGCTGGAGCAGAAAAAAATGTGAAATAGATACTCTCTACCAGCATTAAGCTTTTATCAACCCAACTTTCAGCCTTTCAGCCTTCTAAGATGACGGTCAATCAGCCTGCATTTTTACCTGCCTGATACAAAATGTTTTCTTCTTGCTTTGCAAGAGAATGCCATTGTAGAATACTTTCCCCATCCCCAACAATGGTTCTGCTAATGCCTTATGTAGAAAGAAGGCAAAGCACTCACATCCAGCACCATTTGAGAGTCATTTTCCATGGTTCTTCCCCCCCCCCCCGCCCCCCGGCCCTGGTGTGAAACAGAATATGTTGCACTCAAATGATGTGGTAGATGATCTGGTTTCCATCCAGCGAGGTCGTAAAAATAGGAGTTGGTCTGTGAATGCCAATGAATGAGAAGATACCTCTACCTTTGAACATTCAAGAGGACTCAAAGACTACCTCAGAGAAAAGACACACCACAGAATATTTTGGTCAAGCAAAAGTGGTCACCCCTCAGCACGAGCAGAGGCTGCCAACCCAACATTTCCTTTAGTGCTACTTAAATGTGAAAGCTCAGATTCAGATTAACAATGCTACTCATACCTGGAACAGAGTCAAGGTCTTTTCACAATGCTATGACAGAACAGCCAAACCTTGAACAAAACATATAATATAAAAAGTTAACTTCTGCTATGCAAAGTTAGCAATGACAACTGATGTGAAACACTGTACACACATGTTCACGCACACACTGCACAACCATGAACATGTCTTCTCATAATAACACACATTTTAACAAGCCACCATTGTTATTCACTGGCTTTTTTTTTTTAAAAAAAGAACAAGTTCTTAAATGTGGGGAGGGAGCAGCATAAAGGGAACTGTTAACAAGGCATTTAAGAAAGTTAAGGTTGTACCAGTCCTGGATGGGGAGAAAAGGGGATGAAGTGTTGGTTAACCAGGATACTCCTTTCTATTCATCTTCAGAAAGAGACAGACTGGGAGATGCAGGTAACTTTGGGGAGTCCAGCAGATCGTTCCTCACAGATTGAATCCGAAACCCGCAAGTGATCAATCCATGTTTTTCAGACCTAACACCCAAGTCTGTTCAAACATCCATTTATCCCAATACCACGACCGCTGTTCCAAGACAGTCCAAAAGAGTTCCTTTCCTCTTTTCTGTTTAGAGCTCTTCAAATCTTCAGAGTGTTCCCACAAATCTCCAATCTGAATGCATTGATCCTGTCTGCTTCTGGCCTGGTCTGTGACAAAACAGAACATAACCCTCCTTTGTTTAGGCAACCTTTCATATCTAGTTCGTCTAGTTGCTTTTTCAAGCCTTTTCTTCCATTTCTCCAGGTCAATTTTGAAGCATCGGAAGAACATAGTACTCTCCTACAAGACTACAGAGAAAAGCAACAGGATGTGGGTGCAGCCTACTTGGGAATGGGAAATGTCAGCCAACACAACACATTTTTTCTTTTAGTGCCAGCATTTTCATGTCTTAAAGCTTCAGGCCTAAAGTGAGACCACAGGGAACTCTTGGGAAGACACACCTAAATTGTCAGGTCTGAACATTCTTGTTTGTCCTGCTTTTGGATAGCAAGGCTTATGCTGATTCATATAAATAGCCTGGAAGTACTTACTGGGGCAACTTCTACATTGTGAAGTCAGTGGAAGGAGAAGCATTATTAAATGTGAGAGTCTAAGATGAACAAGAGAGGAGTGTATTTTTAAATAAACAGTACTTGAAGAACACCAGCAGATAATCCTGGGGCCATCAAATTTGTTTTGCTAAAATCTTCCCTCAGGTGCCAATAGATCTGACCGAACAAAACCACCCCTTGTAACATGTTATATTTAAATTGGGCTCTAAGCTTGTTTGCTCACTTTAGAGTCTGCCGCATCACAATGCAATTATTCTGGCCCATTCCTACCAGCATGGTGAACTATACCGCATTCAAACATATTATTTGGAAGGTACAGCTCCTTACTATAACCATGAGCTGAGGCTGAGGCGTTTAACTCTGAATTACCAGGTATAAAGGGCTTTGCTACAACACACTGGGGACTCTATTTGTCTCCAGGTATGGTGGAGGCAGAATCTCTCAATAATGTCACCCATTTTGCTGGCTGATGCACTGTTGCAAAATATGACTGGGAACCCTTCCTCAATCATAGCTTTCTTCGTTAACTAGATGTGACATTATTTATGTAGCGAAGAAGTATGTCCAGGAGTCTGGACTAATAAGGAGACAAAGGGTAAGGGCCTATTTCCCAAGATGCATCCCCAACTGATTGGAGAAGAGGCCCTATGTCTATTTTTTTAAAAAAAGTAACAAATTTACTCAATAGATTACATCTAATATGGTTTTTAAGCCCATACTGGCTGATTAAACCTTGGTGTAAGGCATGCTTATCTACTCATTGACTAGGTTCACTAAAAACACTAAATGCAGTTTAAGGAAACACAACTTTGGGATATTACTATGCCCAAAGAAATAAAGCCATGTCAACATTATGGTTTGGTTCACACCACTTGTTAAACTAATGGCTGGATTCCCACAAAGGCCTAAACCACAGATTACCCATTTTAGCCTTATCTACCGACTTGATGGTATATAATCAATCAAAACCATGTGTTGTATGAACCCAACCAGTCTAACAATTCTGGCAGATATGCTGTTATCACCTGTGCAAGGACCAGAAACAAGGCAATTAAAAAGAATGATTAAAGTGCCATTCCTTATATGAAAGGAAAGAAGAGATAAAGTAGAGGAACAACATGATAAGAGATCCAAAGTTTTTGAATGGTGTGGCGAGATGAGAGAGCCAGGAAAGAGAGCACATACTCTTTCAGTACTCAGAAATCAGCCAAGGCCAACAACCTGGAGGGTTGGTGCTTCAATTACATTGCCTGCTTCTTTTCTGTTGCCATCTTCACTGTTCAACACGTGATAGGTAAATGGACCAAGGTGATCCACACTTGGTTGGAAACAGTAGAGTTATGCTGCCATGTTGTCAAAATCATAAAGGCTAAAAAGTATGTTCAATCAGAAAACAGCTTTAGATTTATGGATAATCTCTTGGAAAAATGATGGCTTAAGAGAAAGGAGAACTGCCTGCATATGGCAGAGTAAGCAGGAGACCATTTGAATCCCTGAATACCCTGAACATCCCTGAACATCCCTGAATAGGCAGCGATGTTCTTAAATGAGGCTGATGAAGCTCAGAATGAACCCAAAATGAGGTGGTTAAAAATGTGCACCCTATCCTTGATGACATGACATGACATGACAGAATGGAGAAGTTAATCACTGTCTGTCATCCTCTCAAATAACTACCCAGACATTCCATCTGTACTTCTAGCTGACAACCTGAGTCTGGGAAAGAAGTGGGGGAGCAGATAGTTTTGTAGGCATAGTATCCCATGGGGAAGAGAAGCTGAAGTGGGCTAAGAGGCTGGCAAAAAGTTAGTAGTATTGGAATATAACAGTGCAGAAGAAAAATGGTTAGCGGGCATAGATGGAATTGGGCTGTCTTAGGCTGCTGAACAGATGTAGATTCCAGAGCGATTCAAAATCTCTGAAGAGCATTTGTCACAGAAAACACTATGCAAGGGGAATAATGCAACTGGAGATCTGTCCATCTGGCGCAGATGCCCATAGGGAGAAGAGGCTTTGAAGATACAGGAAAAATCAAGGTTGCATTAGCTATGAGATGTTGACAGCTAAGTTTTAACAAAGCCCTTGATTAACTCTCTGAGGAATTTTGTAATACACACTTAGCTACAGCTTAAGATAGGTACGCTGTTCTATTACCAGAAGCAGAATTATTAAAGGCAAGGAAATAGTTAATCTCAGGATTGTACAGCAATTAAGCCATAAAGCAGTTTGCCACATTTCATTCTCCTTTGATTATTGTAGGCACCATCTAATATCCATCTTTGATATACTTAAAATAAAGAAAAAAGTTGAACCTGTTCACAATAAGGTTCTTGCGTGTTATATCTTGCCTGGTCAATTCTAAGAACTGATGACAGACATGTTTTGCCTATTATTTCTGCTATGATATATGGGCCATTGTACTCTACTCCAATTATTAGTAGCACTATGTCATTTGCCATTTCCTGACTCATTCCCTCTGCCATTCCATTCTTCCAGTGTGTTTTCTTGTGACAGGGTAATGATTGACTGGGGTTGCTCAGCTTCAACAGAGGTCAGGTGGACTGGGCCTGGAACATAGTCTCTGTCTCAAGAGTGGCATGGAAGTTTCACTTTACACTTTCCAGTTATGCTGCACCTGATGGTTGGAGAAACAGGAGAGACTTCAGAAAAGCATGTGTGATATGCATACATATCTTTACCTTATAGGAACAAAACAAGCTCCCTTATCTTGAATCAGCTCACAGGTCCACTAACTCAATTTTATCTATATCGAGACCAACCAGTAGCAGCTCTACAGGATTTGCCAGCCCTAGCTGGAGACATCAGATTTTGATGTGGGATCCTGTACATGGAAAACTGATGCCTTATCACTGAGTATTTGAGATCCACACTTTATTCAGAAAGGGCAACAGGCAGATTAAAATACTGGAAATATGGGCACAGTCAAATATGTTTCCTGAAGCTCAACAGTGTGTTCAACACATAGGGTATGACACTGTGAGCAGCAGGAGTGAAGGTTGCTTCAGTGGGGTTGTGATGGTGGTAGCAGAGGGATGCAGATGGACTTTGATCTATTTAGTTTCTCAATGTGGATTGCACAAATGTGGCTTTTCACAAAAAGAGCAAAAAATGCTATTGTGTGGCCACAGAAGATGGGTGCCACATCTAAAAAATGGTAGACATATATTGAATCCAGAGCTCTTCCCTTTCCAAAATATATGTATTTTTTGCAACTTTTCCACAACTGCTTTCCCCATTCATTTGTCGTCTCTACTGATGTCTCTTATAAATAAGTAAAATTGAGACCTACTCTGTTGATGAGCCAGTGATAGAGCTGTCTGGATGAAAAGATATTGGGCTTAAGGCACCCAAGAGATTCCCCAGTGCACAGCTACGGGCTCCCCCCTTGATTCTTCAAGTTATTTCCCCCAAGAACTGCAGATGTTGCTGCTGCCACATCAGAAGCCTGGCTTTTTGAGAAACAGATGTAGTTGCTGCCAGTGAGGCACCTTCTCACTGAGATAAGCTGGAGCTTCCCCACTCAGCTTTATTGCACATTTTTGTTATGAAGTAAACATTAAAACACAAGCTCACTTGCCTGTCCAGTGTCACCCCCGCAAGAGACTACGGTTGGTGCAAATCATTTTCTCTACTCTCAGTGTTTCATGAGTGTATACAAACAAGAGGAACAAACAGAAAGTTCCCCCGGGGAGACAGCAGCTGCCAGAGCTTTGTGAATTCCAGTCCTCCCCATCACCTTGAACCAAGCTGCCAAGTGCAACTCAAAGAGCAAATGCCCACAAGCTCTTCGCAGGATGCCAGAGGCCTGGTGGTCCCATCCCAGCTCTTGTTATGGGACAGACTCAAACTTATGAACCCCCCCTCTCATCCACACTATGGAGGGCAGATGTCGGTCATGGTCTTTATCCGATTCGGGCTGGCTTTGGGCACGCTCTGGCTTGGGAGTCAAGGATGGTGGGTCAGGCTGCTGGACAGACATAGTTCTCCGGAGGTGATTCCTCTTGCGCAGGAAATCAGGTTGCGAGTGAAGACCAAAGCTGCCTTTCCTTAGGATCATGCGGGAATTGTTCTTCTTAGGCCGGGAACGGAGGCTGAACTCCAGGGAAGCCAGGTGGGCTGCATAACCTTCACTGAGAAACTGGAGGAGAGAAGGAAAACAAAGATGACAACGTTCAGCATCATCTATGGCATGGAGGAAGAGAGTAATGTAATGCAGAGGCTTCACTGCTCTTCTCCCAAAACTCCAACCAATCAGACTAAAAGCCAACAAAGGACAAGTGGACCAAGAATAGACCCATCAACTGGCTCTCTGCTTGGGGCCACCTGAAAAGATTAAGACACTATTTATGCCAAGGAATTGGCCAGGGAAGTGTCTACTTCTGTAGTAAGAAATGCATAGAATGCAGGGATTATACAGCCTCCACAGAGCGGTGGGCAAGAAACATTAAGCTAGTTTTGGATTAGCTAGAGGAAAATGTGGGAAACATGGTAGACTGCTTGAATCTGTTTATGTACTGAGAATGCTTAACTATTAGAGTTGATCAATTGTCCTAATTGGCTGCTAACTTGTTTAAAATGCAGGATCCTGAAATCAGCAAACAGTAGCAAACAGGAGGCATGACCAAAGGCATATTTAGGGTGCACATAGAATAAGCTAGAAGCCATTGTGAAGAAGATAAGGTGCACAAAACAAGTTCTGGCAGGGAAGAGAATAAATACGAAGCACAGGCTATACACAAATTAGAAACAAACGCTCTTCTTTCAATTTACTGCCTTTGTCAAATTGCTAGAGAAAGAAGCAAGTTAGAAATAACTATGTGTGGTCAAAAACAAGGCTGTTCTTTTCCTAAATCAATTACTGTTTGTTCTTAATAAGGTAGGGAAGATGACATATGTAACCAGCTTGATAAAAATGCCTGTAAATATTGTCTTCTATTGAGAACACCCTGTGGCCACAGATCAATAAAAACTTCAGAGCACTCTTCAGCTGTTTGGTTTTATTGCCTGAAATTAGGAAAAGGGGGATTTTTTCCTGAAGCAATAAAACACAGTCTTTAGCCATGCCACGTGCTCTCTTCAGACAGCAGCAGCTGCTGAATTCCTGAATGGGAGGGCTGAACAATTTGTGAATTTGTTGTGTGTACTCCTTGGCTTCTAACTCTGTATTCCTCCACTGGGAAAGGTGAAGGCGGACTGCAAGAAACACCCTTCCCTGCTACGGAATCCAGGCTTTCATTCTCCCTGTTTCCAGGGTTCCTTTCCAAGTAGCACGTAGATATCAAATAAAGGCAATTTTATTGAAATGTGACTTTGGTACAGACAGCTCTTCTTCCTTTACCCATTAAACATGTGATGGCATATCTTGTCTATTAATTTGATTTTTTTAAATGCAATGTTTTTAAGCTGCCTTGACAACTCTATGGATAGAAAGGAATGGTAAATGTAAAGACTCCCTTGAGATAAGCTTGGTTCCTGGACACAACCATGTAAGGTTTTGGGGCAATGATACAAAGGTGGTTTGCCACTGCCTTTTTCCAGGATCTTTTTTCAACTTCTCAGTCTAGCCCACAGCCATGGAATTTTCTTTTGGTCTTCCATCCAAATACTAACCAAGTCTGACCTCTTTTACTTTTTTAATCAGGTATAAATCAGAGCAATACAACGTAAGATAAATAAAAAATGGCTGCTGATGGCCACTGCAGATATTATTCCAGTAGCATGGAAAGCCTAGATATATTTAAATAAACAAGATGATTTATGGCTTGGAGGCATTACATTGGAAAAGGTCTTAGGTGTAGTCATTAACAACAAGTAGATCATGAGGCAGCAGTGTGAGACAGCTGCTGGAAGGGCTAACACAGTTCTGGGCTGCATTAGAGGAAGTACTGAATCAAGGACATGTGAAATTCTTATTCCCCTCTACTCTTGTAATATTGTGTATAATTCTGGCAGCACGTTTTCAGAAGTATGCTGACAACTCAGAACAGGTTCCAAGGAGGGTGACAAAGATGATGCTGTGACCTGAGGACATGCTGTATGAGAAAAGGCTGGAAGGACTTGGGATGTTCAGTCTGGACAAGGCTGTGGGGAGACACATCAGGTACACACAAGAGTGCCGTACTCTTTTGGTCAGGAACTATTTTTCATTGCCAGAAACTAGGACCAGAAATAATGGGTATAATAGAAGAGAATATCTGTCACTCAGGGCTGAACTATGGAGTTCTTGGTGCTCTCTGAGCTTGGTTGTTTCCTTGCAGACATTTAATTACCCAATGAAAGCTGTATTGATGGTGTTACCTGATGTTGTTACCTAGTTGGGTAATGAAACGTCTGCAAGCAGATAACCAAGCTCAGAGAGCACCAAGAACTCCATAATGAGTATAAGTTGCAGCTACCTAAGTTTAATTTAAATATAAGGAAAAACTTCCTAATGGTAAGATCTGTTCAACAGGGCAACTGCCTACTTATGAAGCTTTGGAATACTCTAGAGGTTTTTAAGAAAAGCTGAACAGCCACCTCGCAAGGATGGTTCATTAATGAATTTGAGTAAACTCCAGGAGACAGTGGAGGACAGGAAGGCCTGGCGTGCTATGGTCCATGAGGTCACGAAGAGTCGGACACGACTGAACAACAACAACACTACAGAGGGTTTGAGTAAATCAGTGTTTCTCAACCTCAGCAACTTTAAGATGTATGGACTTTAACTCCCAGAATTCCCCAGCCAGCATGGAGAAACACTGGACTAGATGATCCATGCGATCCCTTCCAGTTTCACAGTTCTATGATTGTAAGAAGCAAATAAGGAGAGTGCCTGTATCCTATAATATGCTTCTACATGAAGCATGCAGGCACATAAGACTAATCTAAGTGCTCTTGTTTGCTGCTGCTGCTTCAGTCAAATTCCATCTCACCATGGTAAATTCTACAATGTCTCCATGACCCTTCTTTCTTTCCAAGGCCCTTAAATCTGCCAGAAAAAGAAAAGTCACCTGGCACAGAGTCTGATACTTCTTTGCTGGTCGTCCAACAATGTAAATTTGGGAGGGGGAAAGACCCAGGACATTATACACAGAAATGTCTTTCATGGAGCCATATGCAGCACAAATTTTGATGTGGCACTGGAGGAAGGGAGAAATGTCAACGGTTAGCCATGAAAATATGGTACCAGTCAGAGCCCACCACCCCTTTTTGGATGCACCAATTGACCCATGTCATGAGTCTGGGTTACTAGCAGTCATGAGTTTGAACTATGAACTATATGAATTATCTGAGTCTTAGCCCATGACAGTTGTCTTTGGCCATGAGTCTGATCCAACTGCCCAGGAAAGTTAGTATCTAGTTAACAAAGCTTCAAAGCTTCTCTAGCCAATGCTCCTGAAAGGTCAAGGAGGAAAGGTATCAACTATCTATTACCTCTTGCACAAGATTCCGGAGAAAAATGGTCTTCTGCCTTAAAGGATCATGGACAAGACCATCAGAGAAGAAAATCATTCCTTGGGGGAAGTTGTGCTGAGACAGCCATGAGACAACACGTTGCTTCTGCATGTCAGGACGTCCTGTGATATAGATGATCAGGTAGCCAAGATCTTGCCAATGCCTGTGTTAGAAACAAGAGAAAAGCAGCTGGGGTCATTGAACAGTTTATGACTACTCTGTCTGCTCTGGCAGAATCCCAGAGAGGAGGGTGGGAATGGGAGGATACAGAAAGGTGAGAAGTTGACTACAGGGGAAAAACAGGTGTCTAGAAAGGGGGAAGGGATGGGATTGCCCATGATGGCTGTGAAGGTGAAGTTGTAAGGAGCTGAGATCCCCTGGTTATTAGCATGCAGTAACAGATAGAGATAGGGGAATAAATTTATTTAGTTTATAATTGAATGCAAATGTACAGCATTCTTTAAAAAATTCTGAACCAATAAATAAAACAAAAGTGAATTATCCTTCAAAATTTGCATTTCTCTGTATTATTTAATAACAGTGTAGTCTTCTTAACAATTAGTTCCCTGTTTTACCCGTTATCAATTACTTTCAATTTCAACTTTCTAATCATTTTCTCTCAAACGTTTGCAAATTATGCATATTACTAATGAAAAATATAAAAATGCATATTAAAAAAAGATGGTGTGCAAAAGCTGCAGACACTGATCCAAAATACAAATAGGAATAAATATGCTTGGGAAAATGTGCACAAAAATAGGTACACATTTCAGTGCTCACTATTCTTCAATTTCAAGCTAGGACGGGAGTGTAATGAACCTAAACATTTAAGTGAAAAAATGAGCAATGGAAAGAGATTAAAATTAACAGATTTGTAAACATGAGAAAACAAATAAATCCATTTGCCTATTTGGAGTCTTTCATCAAGGAATATGGCTCTTAATGCAGAAATGTTCCTTATCCCTATTCAAGTTAATCCAAAACACTACCAGGTCACATCAGCCACATCTTTGAAGCTCATTCTTTTAGTGGACATCAGATTCCATTTCCTCTCAAAAGGAGATGCTTCTCCACCCTTTCCATTAAAATCTTTTTTAAAAAACCCACAAAAATCAACCTACCAACTCTATGACACTCACCCACTCCAGCCTGTGTAAAAATTGTCTGGGAAAGGGTGGGGTGTAGTAATCAGCAGGAAGGGATTCAGAGTCCACTGGTGAAAATTTCATAAAGGTAGAGGCTATTAAGAGGAACATTCAATCTGAATTTGACAAGGCACAGCATAAAGCCCATTGGAAAGCTTATGTTGTGACAATATGTGCAGCAAAGAAGCTTCCCCCCACCCCACCCCGCATATATTGCATCTGCCAACTTGGTCTGAGTTCTACTCCTTCCTTCTCCCGGTTCTGTTACAGAAACTTCAGAGACTGTAACACTTTAAATGAGTTTTTTTGTAGATAAATTATTTTACATTTGAGCCTATCTGGGTACCTTTAACAGAGAGTTAACTGTGAGGGTGCCTTCTCTTAGAGAGTTGAACTGGATCAACTTCAATTTGCAATACATGAGGATGTGGATAGGGTGCTTGAAACAGTATTTCTTTTGTATCCTTGTAGAACCTGGCTTGTAACTTCTATCCAAGAGGCCATTAGTTATCTTACTTAACATTATGCATGCCTTTCTGAGGGAAGGCAGGATGCCTTTTTATTTAAAGGAGACAGTTACTAGATCTCTTCTGAAGGAGCCTGCCCTTAAGAAGATAGGCAATTAAAGGCTAGTCTCTAATCTACCATGGTTGGTAAGGGGATTGAGAGACTGGTGGCTTATCAACTGTAGCCAGTCCTTGGGGAAGCAGATTATTCTACTGACACTGCCGAAAGCCTTCTAGTTTGTGGCAACAACAATGTGATTAAAAATCCAATAAAATAATTACTCATTTCAAACTGGCTTCTGGGCAGGCTATGGGGTCTACCTTGGTTGGCCTGATGGATGATCTTTGTTTGGACAACAACAGAGGGAGTGGGACTCTGTTGCTTTTTTGTGTTCTCTCTCTAGCTATAGCTACTATCAACTATGGTACCCTAGATCACTGAGATTTAGAAATAGGAGCCACAGCTCAACAATGGTTCCATGCCTACCTTGGACAAAGTTTGGATGGTGCTGCTTGGAGAGAGTTGCTCAGAGTTGTCTGTGGGGGCAAGGGAGGGTCAGAGGTTGCAAGCAGAGTCATGGCGCGAGACCTTCCTTTTCTATATGCAGTGGGAATCATAGATCATAGGGTTGGAAGGGACCTTGGAGGTCTTCTAGTCCAACCCCCTGCCCAAGGCAGGAGTCCTCATACCATCTCGGACAAATGGTTGTCCAATCTTTTCTTGAAAACCTCCAGCGATGGAGCACCCACAAGCTGTTCCACTGCTTAATAGTTCTCACTGTCAGGAAATTCCTCCATATTTCCAGGTTGGATCTCCCTCTGACGAGCTTCCACCCATTGCTTCTTGTCCTACCCTCAGGTGCTATGGAGAATAAATCGATGCCCTCTTCCCTGTGGCAGCCCTTCAAGTACTGGAAGACTGCTATGACATTGCACGCACTCCTAAAAGGGGAGCAGCTTGTAGCATGAGGCTGTTTTCATCATTCTGATGAAAGCAGTGATAGCCTGTGGATGCACTGCAGTTGTTCCTCCAAATGGGAGCTCTTCTAACTCCCTTGGGGTTCCATTTGGTCTCCAATGCTTATCAATATCTACATGAAACTGCCAAGGGAGATATCAGAGATTTGGAGCTAGGTGATATTAGTATGTTGATGACACTCTCTGTAACATCTTCAGGAAATGACAAGGTTTCCCTGGATGCCTGCCTGCAGTCAGTAAATGGGCTAAATGAGGAACAATGAACTGAAACTGAACCCAGACAAAATGAAAGTACTTATTGTAGGAGACCATAATTCCAGAGAGATGGTAGTTCTGTCTGTTCTGGACGGGATTACATTCTCCCAGAAGCAGCAGATAGGCAGTCTGGAGGAGCTTCTGGACAAATCTCTCTGATTTCCAGACTGAAGAAAAAGCCAGGAGTGCCTTAGTTTTGGTTGAGACACCGTGTCCCTTTCTGGAAGAGAATGACTTAAACTGTGGTGCATACACTGGTAACATCCAGGCCTGACCACATTAATGTGTTCTATGTGGCACTGCCTTTGAGTCCAAGCATCTGGAGGTTTCAGTTGTTATGAAACTCAGCAGCCAGGTGAGTCTCGGGAACAATGCTAAGAGACCATCTTACACCTGTGCTTAAAGCACGCACTAGCTGCCAATTTGTTTCCAGGCAAAATGCAAATCGCTGCCTTTAAAGCCCCACATGCTTTATTCCAGACTATTTGAGAAAACACCTCCTTTTATGAAGCTCCAGTCTTACTGAAAGCATCTGAGGAAATCTGCCTACAGTTGCCTCAAGAGGTGACTTGATTATACCTTCTCTGTGGAGCCTGGCATCTTCACAAGCTTTTAAAAACGCCCTCAAGGCATTTTTTTTTTGGTATAGGCTTCTAACTGTTGCTTCTACTTGTTAATATTAATTATTAATTCTACTTGTTTTATGTATTTGTTTTCATTGCTATTGTAACAGTTCTTAAGGTTTTGATTTTAAATTTGTTTTATGCAACTGAGAGACTTGTTTGGTTTGGGCTTAGCTTGGTATGTGAACCCTGCTATTGTGGTTTGTCAACCATGGTTTATGGCTTAACACAGGGATGGTTTACGACTAAGCAGATCTTGCCATTTGTTTGTGCCCCCACAAAGTCCTCTCTGACCATGATAACAAAATTCAGTAACTAGGTTCCCAGCCATTGGAGAGTGGAAATACATACGAGATGTGGTGCACACTCTAAAATAGTCAAAATACAAATTAAACAAACAAACATCCCCACAACCATCTTGTGTCAGTCAACACAAGACCAAAGAGGAAGAAATCTTCCTTCCTTCCACAAAG